>OY992531.1:20904459-20952167 GCA_963921185.1 Dasysyrphus tricinctus
ATCATGATAGTTTTCTATCACGACTGTTTTCTATCACGACAGTTTACTTTCATGATAGTTTTCTACCATGACAGTTTTCTATCATAATAGTTTTCTATCATGATAGTTTTCTATCATGACAGTTGTCTATCATGATAGTTTTCTATCATGAGAGTTTTCTATCATGATAGTTTTCTATCATGATAGTTGTCTATCATTATAGTTTGCTATCACGATAGTTTTCTATCATGATAGTTTTCTATCATGATAGTTTTCTATCATGAGAGTTTTCTATCATGATAGTTTTCTATCATAATAGTTTTCTATCATGATAGTTGTCTATCATGATAGTTTTCTATCACGATAGTTTTCTATCATGATAGTTGTCTATCAGGATAGATTTCTATCATGATAGTTTTCTATCATGATAGTTTTCTATCATGACAGTTTTTCTATCATGATAGTTTTCTATCATGATAGTTTTCTATCATGACAGTTGTCTATCACGATAGTTTTTTATCATAATAGTTTTCAATCATGCAACATGAACAAGTCCAACATGCATGATAGTTTTCTAGTATATCTGCATAGATCTGCGTAATGTCTTAGGTCTATCTGCGCAGATTACATGTGTGAAGATCTGCGTATATCTGCATAAGTCTGCGTATATTTACGTAGTTAGGCGTATATCTGCGTACATCTGCGTAGATATGCTTATGTCTGCGTAGACCTACGTAGATCTGCGTGGATCTACGTATGCGTAATACTTTGCATGTCTGTGAAGGCCTGCGTATATCTGCGTATATCCACGTAGACCTTTTTAGACCATCGTGTATCTGCGTATATCTGCGGAGATCTGCGTATGTCTGCGTATATCGGTGTAGACAGGTGTTTATATTAGTAGCACTTTGTATATCTGCGTTGGGCCTGCGTATATCCACGTTGTCTTGCATATAGTTTCGTATGTCTACGTTGACCTGCGTGAATCTACGTCGATCAACGTATATCAGCGTAATGTCTTAGTATATCTGCGTTGATTACATGTGCGAAGATCTGTGTATATCTGCGTAGCAGGCACGAGGCTTGACTTTTTTGGAAGCGGAAGCACACAACTTAAATCTCAAAAAATAAAAGTCCTTTAACTAAGAATTTATATCATACCGCTTTTTTGCGCCTAATAATATTATAAAGAGTATAAAAAATGTATTTCCTCTAGTCGAAATAATTAATTTGAAACACTCTTTGCTATGCATTTGCAGGTACTCATAAGCATTAAGCAAAACGCCAAAGCAATCACAAACAAAACAATTCGCCCAAAAAACTTAATCAAATCGAAAAAACACCAATCAATGCATTTCTTATGGATGAAACACTATATACGATTTGCATTCACACACACACAATCACAACACCGAAGATCCAAAGTATAAAACTAAAACTACCCCTTTTTCAATAGGAATGTGCGGCAGGAAACGACTCAATACTTCTTTAGCTTTGCTACTGAATTTTCATAATGAATTCACTCAACTCATTCTTCACACGTTGGGCAAACAGAAAGAAATCATCAGATTTTACTTTGAATTTTGGACGGAATTTGAGCTAAGAAGGTAAAATCAGAGAATGCCAAGCTGTTGCGCATTCAAGAGCAAAAACTCTCGTATAGTATTTTATAATGGAGAATGGAGTGATGTTACGCATTCTCAAATGGCTTGGCTTGGCGTATAATGGAAATTTGTGGGTTTGGTTAGATGATGTGCGGATTTAAGCGTTGTTCTCGTGAGTGATTTTATTAAAAGATAATAATCATTTCCCGTGATATGTAATACCTAATATTGGGAAATAATTAATTAATATAAGAGATAATTTATTAATATTAGATATCAAGAAAATGTAAATCGTTGACATACTGTAATAATAGGTCAATGATGTAAATTTATTTAATGTATCTACAATTTGAATTTTCGAATATTAAAATTCTTTGCTATGAGCATTTTGTGAACTGTCTTACGGAAGCACTCATTCCACTCAATATATGGATGCTTCGTCACTGATACAAACTATGATGACAGTCCTTACATCGTTTACCCAAAAAAAAGCACAAATATAGAAATTTTTAAGTGTGGCAGTCCTAAGCCTATACAGAGTTTTCGAAAATTATATTTATAAAAAAATCATATTCGTGATACCGACATCTTACGGGTACCAGCTTTACTTTGCTACCTGGGTGACAACTAGAATCACCCGTATCCAGGTAGTGGGGTAAGTATACCCGTTTACCAGGGTATTGCGGATTCTACCCAGTCGAAAAGAGTGATTGTGATTGTAGTCGAAAAAAAATACCATAATTATTTACATAGTACATGGTCAAAAATTTTTAATAAATACTGATCACTAAGTGCTTCCCAAGATTTTAAATCCAAACTGCTTTCTGTTTTCATCGTTGTGAGCAGTTATCTATATATTGTCCATATACGTACGATTGTATAATTACTGCTTAAAATGCGGTTAACTCGTCCTAAATTCTGCGAATGGTAAAGGAAGTACAGACGAAGAGAGATTTTTCTTCGTCTGCAAAAAAAGATTTATTTCTTCAGTCAGTCGTCTCGTCACTTGGTAAAGGGCTAAGTAGAGTTTATTACTTTCAAAACTGCGGGTGGCCAAAGAAAATTATACATTTTAAATTTTATAATTTAAAAATACGCATTCTACAGATAACGGTTGTAATTTAATAGAGGTAATAGTTGCATAGTTCTACTTAATTGATTTTTCAGCAATTCGTGTTTTAGAATATTACATGCAAATCATGCATTCATAGAACGTCTGAATTAATAATTTTTCTAATCGTGATAAGGATATCAAATATTTTTGAAACTATTGTGAAACTCAGTCTTTTGACCGAAAATGTTTGTGTTTTAGTACCTTCTTTAAAAAAAATATTCTGACAAAAAAAAATTGTTTATGAAATTTTGTACAAATAATTTTTATGAAAAGTTAAATGTTAAAAATATAAAAATTGAACAAATATTCTCTTACTTAAAGTAAGATCGTATCTACAGGAAGCACATTTTTTTTATTTAATTTGTTGAGCCTTTTTTCTGAAAAGTGATACACCTTTTTTTGTTTTCTTACCTCTTATTCCCCTCTTTATGTGTGTACATATATGGTTGCTGCAAGACATCTTGATCTGAAGATATTAATATTTTTTTTTTCTCTTTTTTTTCAGATCCTGATTCAAAATAATTTATATTTTAAAAATGCCAAAAAGTGCTGCTTTAAATAAATTGTACATATCTACAGACAATATAATTTTTTTTTGTAATTTTAGAAATTCAACTCAGTACTGCACCATGCAGGGTAGTCTGCCCAAATTGCAAAAACAATGTTGTAACAAAAATAATTGAACACAAAGCATTAACCAAAACTCAGTTGATTACATTGATCCTTTGTATTTTCGGGTAAAATATTCTCAAAGACATTTTGTATGATATTCTCTTTGTCTAAAATTTCTTTATTCATACTTGAATAGATGCTGCTGCCCATGTACAGGGTGCTTATACTGCACAAAGCGTGCCCGGAAAGTTGAGCATTACTGCCCATCCTGTAAGGCATTTATTGGTGTCTTTAAGAAATAAAACTAGCAAAAAATTACACAATTAAATACAAAATAATGCTGTGAATGTGTCTAACTTTATACTTGAACAAAAAATAAATAAAACTATTTGTATGCAAAAATTAATGTTTTTAATTTTGTTTTTACTACCTATCTTTATTATTGCGCATCAATTGCTTGAAGCAACTATTTTCACAACTGTTTATCGCGATAAATAATGACCGAACAAAATATTTTCTTCTTAAAATATTTTATACGTTTAAGTAGTGATATCATTTTTCCAATAAAAAAGGATAACTTTGAAGGGATAACTTGGAAAATCCATCGGAATTTCACAAGTTATATGAATGAACTGTCAAAAATGTGTATATAAAGATGTGTTTCATGAATGAGGCCACTACAAATATTGCCTTGTTTAAATTCAACATTTTGAAACTTGGCACACTTATGTCAAATGATGAATCCAAGGTGACCTCTAGCGGCAGGAACGTGCAACATTTTTATTTTTTCGTTTTTCGTGTTTATCCCGGAAATTATTTCTCTTATCAAAAAATTTTCGGAAAACAAAAGATATATTATAAAATTTTCTACAATATTGATTATGGTCAAATTTTCCATATCTTTTTTAGTTAAAAAGTTATTTCGCATCAAAAATTGGTACTTTTTAAAATTGTCTAATTAGGCAGGTAAAAATGGTGGCATGAGTGTAACACTCGCTCTGTGCCTAATTTGCCCTGGATTGCGCCGTTTTAATACCATAACTCATTTGACCTGTGGATGAAAAAGGATTACAGTGACGATTTGCGGGTCTATCCTCTGAGGGGCTTAGCTCCTCAGGGGGTCCCGTTCCTTCGATTGGATTTGAGATTTCCTCCTGGGCTTCCGTCTGCTCACTCCGCATGGCAAGAGGTTTCAAGTGGAGATCATCTTTTCCAAGAAACCAGAAAAGTGTTCCTTGGTTTGAAATAGGACGGCTGAGGGGTATGGATAAGGTACATTGTGAGTCAGCACAAAAGGCAAGAGGTGAGTCATAGAACACTCACTCGAGTGGATCTCATCTCGCTCAGCAGATTCCAGAATGAACATGAGGGGAATGAGGGGAACATGATGCAAAAAGAAAAGAGATCAAGTCTTTGATCATCACTTCGGAAAGTTCATAAAAGTTTTCAAAAAATGCCATTTCAAACGATTGTGCTAGAGCAGAACATTTACAAAGCAAATGGAGGACGTTTCCTTTTCTTGCTGGTCTTTCAGCTGTGACAGTGAATATTGTAAGGAATACGCAGCCTCGCAGCATGTACTCTTATTGGCCAGTGTCCAGTACAGGTTGCTACGACCCTGGCTATCTCCAGCCTGGGTCTGCATATCTGATCAATTGTTCGCGATTTATTATAGGTGGACCAGATCATTTTGGATATTTTGCATTTGGTTATAAGCTGCTCCACCTACGATTGGTTTCACTAAGGAAAATTGACAATATATTGCCCTTCACAACTCCAAGAGGAATGTTGACTCTTTCCACGAGTGAGATGTGAAGGACTGTTCCTTGCGCCTGGCTAGTTTATCTGCCCGTTCATTACATTTCAATTCCCGCAATGTCACTGAACCCAGATAAGAGGGATCTTGCTAAATTCGGTTGATAGTGAGAGTAGTTGCCGGTTAAGTCGGGGTGGAGTGAAGAGTTGTATCTTAGTTTTGGTAGTAAAAAGCATCATATCAGTTCAGTTTTGCTCTGGTTGACTCCTAGAACACAGCTCGATTTGAAGGCAATATGGAAAATTTGGTCATAATCAATATTGTAGAGAATTTTATAAACTATCTTTTGTTCTCAAAACAATTTTTAAAAGACAAATAATTTCTAAGATGAACATAAAATACGAACAAATAAAAATGTTGCCCGTTCCTGCTGCTAGAACTCACTTCGGATTCATGGGAACTTTTTTACATTTCATCACTAGACCATTCTTAATTAGTGTGACAAGTTTCAAAACTGTTGAATTTTTTTTAAGGTGATGGCATTTTCTTCCCTTTGATATAGCATTCGCACATTAAATTAACCAAATCGCAAATAGGTCTACCTAAACGCAAATAAGTTTCATCCAAGCGCAAATAGATTTAACCCAAACGCAAATAGAATTAACCCAATCGCAATTCGAATTAAACAAAACGCAAATAGAGTTAAACTATTAACAAATTATTTTAACCAAACCGCAAATTGAATAAACCTTAGTTGAGCCCGGGTTAATTCAATAATAGTTTAACTCTATTTGCGTTTTGTTTAATTCGAATTGCGATTTGGTTAATTCTATTTGCGTTTGGGTTAAATCTATTTGCGGTTGGGTGAAACTTATTTGCGTTTAGGTTAAACCTATTTGTGATTTGGTTAATTTAATGTGCGAATGCTATATCTAGGAGAATTATGGAAAATACGTGATTTCAAGGAACTGGGACTTTTAGGCCGAGAAATAGCTTGGAGACTTTATTGAGACCGCTGTTAACAACTTTCAGGCAAATACCGAACACAATGGAAAGAAACCAAAAGAAAAATAATGCAGATCCACAGCCACAACATCCTTAAACGGGCGGATTATTCTGGGACTAGTATATGTACCAACAAATTCTACATTAGCAGTATGCACCAATAAATTAGATCAAGAAGGGGGAAGTTATAGTAAGTATTTCAACGGTATTAATTTAAACTAATGATAATACCCATCACCGTAAGAAATGAAAAATAAAGCGGTTCTACGGCGGCAATGCCACAAAAACCTTCACATGAATTTCGCCTGGAATGACGAATAGTAGTGGGTTACTTTTTCGGATGAAAAAAGGTTCAAACTTTATGGACCTGATTTGGTTAGAATTTAAGGGAAGACGAACTTATTTTGGCAAAAATTGATAGCCATACGTCAGGTGGTGCTGCTATGGGGTGGGGAGCTATCTGCTATGATAGAATAATTAAAACAAGAGTTTATTACTAGAACAACTAGCGGAGATAGTCACAAATAATAAATAATAAAAATAAATAATATTAAAATGTTCTCTTCAAACTACTTCTTAGTAAGGCTTCCCTCCACCACGGTAAGGGGCCCTAGCTCCAAGAAAAAACATCCTAACTGCCACCAGGGGCTTAGTTCCTGCTGAATAACACCACCAAGGGCGTTGTACTTGCTGATTAGTGTAACCAAGGGCGTTGTACTTGGTGAATAGTGCCACCAGTGGCGTTGAACATGCCAATTAGTGCCACCAAGGCCGTTGTCCTTGCTGATTAGTGCCACCAAAGGCATTGTACTTGCCGATTAGTGCCCCCAAAGGCGTTGTACTTGGTGATTAGTGCCACCAAGGGCATTGTACTTGCTGATTAGTGCCACGAAGAGCGTTGTACTTGCTGATTAGTCCAACAGCGGGCGTTGTACTTGCTCATTAGAGCCACCAGGGGCGTTGTCCTTGCCAACTAGTGTCACTAAGGGTGTTGTACTTGCTGATTAGTGCCACCGTGGGAGTTGTACTTGCTGAATAGTGCCACCAAGGGCGTTGTACTTGCTGAAAAGTGCCAACAAGGGCGTTGTACTAGCTGAATAGTGCCACCAAGGGCGTTGTACTTGCTGAATAGTGCCACCAGGGGCGTAGTTCCTGCTGACTAGTGCCACCAGGGGCGTAGTTCCTGCAGACTAGTGCCACCAAGGGCATTGTATCTGCTGATTAGCGTATATTACCTACAACCGTTCCAGATGCAGTCTCAATTACAAGAAGCTAGGTTGCCGATACAACAAGAACACCCAGGATTTGAAAGTAGAACAACCAACGCCAGTACACCACTCATAACTAGTGTAAGCCAGTATACGGAGTTCCGCCGTCAACCAAATAATACTTAACTGATTATAATTTGTTACATATATATATAAGAGAGTTGTTTCAATAAAGATTTTGTAATAAGGTTCTAAGACCTTTGAATCTGAAGTCTTTTTTTTTTCTTCAGGAGACCCTGGCGAAACCGGCGAAGAAAACTAGCATCACTGCCCCTTTATCCATCATAATATGCAGAATGCAGGGTAACTAGAAACTGGATTCTGTCGAAAAACGTTGAAATTTCACCATGGCCACGCAACAAAACAACAAAACCGAGGAATTAAAATAACTGTGGTTGCAGATAAAAGAATTTGTTAATCAATTTTTTAAATTTCGTATCATTGTATTATTTGTCAGTTCTTGGAGAGTGCTATTTTTAGATCGGATGGACTCCATTGTCTTTAGAGTCCAAAGACGAGGATAACTTTACTAAAGAATGGAAATTTGTAGTTAACACATACTTTTACTTGCGACATTCAGTACTATAGTAGTATGTAGTAGTAGTAGTAGTAGTAGTAGTAGTAGTAGTAGTAGTAGTAGTAGTAGTAGTAGTAGTAGTACTAGTAGTAGTATTTTTTTTTTTTTTTTGAGTATTTAAAAACTTTATTATTTCTGAAATATATTTACAATTTTAATAAGTTCCTGCGAAGCATTGGCTTGTCTGCAGAAGATTGTGTTTTCTTATTGTTTTCAATAATAAAGTGAGTTCAAGAGCACAAAAAAAAAATAATTATGAAGAAAATACAAAATAATGAATTAAAGTTTAGCAATTCAAAAAGAAGTTTTTTAGTTGTTTTTTTCTAGTTTTAAAATTTTGGATATTTACTAGCTCTCGAGGTAATGTGTTGATTATTGATGGAACGATGTATTGAAGTTGTCTTCTACCATATGTGTTGTAGTTCCTTGGAATTGAATTTGTAGCATACCTTGGGCCCGACGTCTGGTGTTTACCTCGTGCTCGATTGGTCGAATGAAACGTCTATCATCGTGGTATTCTAAAATTATCGCCATTTTGAAAATTTGTTCCACCTGAAGAACGTTAAAATTTGTGTCTCTATGTCGTGTGTTACTGTTTTGTATGTGTTTCAGTGCTGAATTTTGAAGTTTTTGTAGCTTTTGGATGTGGGTTGTTGCTGCGTTACCCCAAGCAAGTATTCCATATCGTAATCTTGACTCTACTAAAGAATAATATACCTGTCTTAAAACTGGTTCGGAAGCATGGTACCGCAAATGGGAAAGAGCGTATAGGGACTTCTTCAGATCCTTTCTTAATTTGTCAATATGTTTGTCCCATAGAAAATGGCAGTCTATTACCACTCCAAGATATTTGTAACTTTCAACTATGTCAATGCACTCGTTCGAAGTATTAGGGCAAGCATCATTTCTGAAGTAAATCTGCTTTTCTGTTATTTTGAAATGTGGGCTTCGGATATGCATCATTTTTGTTTTTGAAGTATTTATCACTAATCCGTTGTCATGACACCATCTAACAGCCGCATTGAACTCATCTTGCATCACCATTGTCGCCGTGTCCAGAGACCTATGACGAACAACAATCGTAGTATCGTCAGCAAAAGCGAATGGTATGCTTTGCTTAAATACTCGAAGTAACTCGTTTGTATAAAGGATGAATAATAGTGGACCCAAATTAGATCCCTGTGGTACTCCATATTGCACCTCCTTTTCCTCACTAAACACATCATTTATCTTGACGCAGCACATTCTGTTGTGAAGGTAGTCCGTCATCCAGTCAGCCATTATACCTCGTATCCCGATCCTTCTTAACGCTTCTAATAGATTTGAGTGATTCAGAGTATCGAAAGCCTTGCTAAAATCCATGAACAGGACAAGCACATGATGTCCTTTATTTAAGCTCTCGTTTATACAATTAACAAATTCTCCAAGCAGCTTTCCTGTGTTTTTGTTTTTTTGAAATCCATATTGGCTATTGTGAATAAGAGAGTGTTTTTCAATAAAACCTTGCAACCTTTTGACAATTACACCTTCTAAGCACTTTTCTACAACTGGGAGTATTGATATAGGCCTATAGTTATTCAATTGATCTTTAACTCCTCCTTTGTAGATCGGCCTTACCACAGCAGTCTTAAGAGGTTTTGGTATTTTTGATTGAGTGATGCTCAGGTTTATTAATTTGCAAAAGATTGGAGAAAAAATATCGGCATGCCTTCTAATGTCCACTGTTCTAATGCCATCAACTCCAGGTGACTTATACTGCCCAAGAGATGTTATGATGGTGCATACCTCACTAATGTTTGTAGCATAGGTAAATATTGAGTTTTCTACAAAATGATTAGCATTATTTGATGTTATGGCACTACATTAGTGTATTATGGTCGCTGTTTGTGATGAGAAAAACCCAGCAAATTCATTGGAAAGTGAATTAATTTCTGTTTTGAAGTTTTTTGACACTGTTTCGTCTATACTCGGTTTTTTTCTTCCTAGTATTTCATTTATTAGTCCCCATGTTTTACGCGGATCGGTCTTATATTGAATAAATTGATTTTTATAGAAATTGGATTTTTGTGCTGCTATATTTTTGTTAATTCTATTCCGTAAGGTTTTGTACTCGGTTTCATAGCTTATATTTCTTCTATTATTTTTTCATTTTCTATATAATTTATCTCTTTGTTTGCACTCTGCAATGATGTTCGGCGTTATCCAAGGATTATTTTTTCTTTTATTTGAAAGTGTTCTAGTAAGCGTTGATTTCGTATAAATATCCTTCAATTTACAAACTAATTTATCATACATGCTTTCAACATCCTCCTCTTCTAAAACCGATCTCCAATTTTCTTCCTGAATGAGATGTTTAATTCTTGTATTACATAAATACGTGGAACTGACGTTTTGTTTATCTGGAAGTTTTTGGTCTCTTGTATAGTACAAAATTGGATAATGATCAGATATATCACTTTCGATGACTGCTGTATAAATTGGGTTATCGACTTTACTTAGCAAGATGTGATCAATTAATGACTTTGATCCCTTTTTAATATCAATTCTTGTGCACTTTGTAATGACGTTCATTAGTCTTAACGATGCTAACATCTCCAAATAATCTTTAACATAGCTTGAATTTGAATTTGGATCCTGAATATCAATGTTCATATCACCCATAACAATAAATTCTTCGTCTTTTCTCATTTCGCTTCCCAAATTGTTGGCAAATTCTTCAATAAATGCCTTTTTACTGAAACCTGGTGGTCTATATATTCCAATAACATATGTTGTCTTACTCCCATCCGTAAAATGAATTTTTATGTAGTAGTAGTAGTAGTAGTAGTAGTAGTAGTAGTAGTAGTAGTAGTAGTAGTAGTAGTAGTAGTAGTAGTAGTAGTAGTAGTAGTAGTAGTAGTAGTAGTAGTAGTAGTAGTAGTAGTGAAAGGTTTTTATTTCCAACAAAATATCTAAAAGTTACAATTTTTATTTAGATTAAGGATTTTGATTCAAGTTAAAAAACGCAAAACTTACGCTTACGACAGTGACAAAAGCCATCTGTCGGGTAGATTAATTTACATTAATACTGAAAATAAGCTTTAAATCAAGAGTTCATGATAATTGTAAGAAAATTGTTACTGATTAAATTCTCTCACTAGTTCATTTCGGTATGGTAAGGCTACAGTGATGTAATTAGCGAGTCCATCAAAACTGGTGCTGTTTTCTCCATTGAGCACAGAGATAATTCCGGCATCTGTTAACCAAGCTTTTCCAAAGAAAGTCAGCCTAAAATTAGGTACTATAGGGAAAGTTTTGGATTCGTGAAAACAAAATATCTCGAATTTTTAATCGGAGTTGACATTACGATGTTAGAGAACATGTCTGTATGTCTGTCTGTGAGTTATTATTTTAAATTAAAGGAACGATTTTCATTTTATTTTTTTAATTATATAATCTTATTTTATAATTTGATTTCAATAAATTCCAGCATCAAAAAAAAGTAGAAATACATACATGCCCAACTGTATTTTAATTCATATCAACTTTAATTCAAATACAAGTAATATGTATTAAAAACCACAACTGATAAATAATGTTTTTTTTTTTATTGCAATTTCTAATCTACTAAGCTATTTTTAAAAATAAAAATTTCTTGGTTTTCTAAGAATTATCATATATTTAAATATTAATTTATTTTTTCATTCACGTAACGAAACTAAATTTAAAACATTTTAATTTATCAATAAATTTGCTGGATGTTGTCATTATCTCGAACAAAAAAGATTTTAGATTTGCATTGCCAAGTCAATTCTTGATTTCTTAAAAAAAATGTTTTTTTTTTTATTTTTGTTTGAAGAGGATATATAGTCATTTCAATGTAGCTGTGTTCTTTTTGAGTTGAGGGAAAAGTAAATTTTTGCTCAAAGGGGTCCTCCACGTACACCTGGACATGCTTATATAAATAAGAAATTACTTTTTTTGTATTCTTACATTTTTCGGCTTATTCAAAATCAGTCTTCGAAAACATTGGTGACCTCGGAGCGTCACTGATTGCATTGTGTTTTTCAAAATATGTTTGTAAGACTTTGGGTGGTGAAAATAAAACCGAACATGTGCTAAGAGCAGGTAGCACTGGCCCTTTCAATACTAAGCTGATTTTGAAAATTTTACACTTGAGCTTTGTATTCACAATTAAATTTGCTATTATTCATTTGACGACAAGTTATGCATTCGTAAAAAATCGAACGCGAAATTTGGATCAAACTTTAACACTGTCGATGTTGGAAAAGACGAAAGAAGTGAGTCTTATAATTCTGTCTATCTGGGTGCTACAAAACGTAAACTAGTAAAAGAAATTGGTCAGCAATAGATAACTTATTGTTATCAAGGCTTTAAATTTCTCAAGGTCACACAAGGTCACGCGTGATATTTGGCCACAGATGATTACAAGTTATCTAGAGCTGATCAATTTCTAGGACTAGTTGACATTTTCTGACCAATTACTGACCAATTACTTACCAATTACTGACCAATAAGATGGCTTTTTTGTTTTATTTCACATTTCTGAAGTGGCAAAGGTCCAGAGCCTATTAGAAAACCATAAAATTCTATAATTTGCAAATCCTGGCAACTTTTTTTTGTCATTTATAAAATTTCGTTTTTAGTTTTGTTTTTGCAAATATATCAGCTTCATCGGACAATAAAATCCACAAATCCAAATTGTTCTGTCATATGACTTTTATGCATTTTTTTTAAACAAATTAAATCAAACATCTATAGGTACAGTACTTAAGTTAGACTTAGGTTTTTTCTTTTTTCATCGAAAATATATATTTTTTTTTCTGAAATTCTATCAAAAATGTTAATCTAACTGATAACGTTCTTATAATAATTTTACCCTCATGGTTCCAAAAGATTTCTAAAAAAAATAGCATTTGCGAATCAATGAGAGCCGAGTAATCCATGAATGAACGGTAGGCGCCTCGGCATCAGACACAAAATATGTTTTTGTGGTCGCACGGAGGTAGTTATACGGTATTAATTGTTATCTTGGAAAAAAGTAATCTAGGTTTTTTTTTTGAGAAAAAAAAGCCTGAAAAATCTTCATATCAGTTCCGCAATTTTTTCCAAGAAATAAAAACAAAAATTCATGAATTTGTATGCTTTTTTACTTTATTCTTTGCATCTTTTTTATTTGAAAAAAAAAACTACTCAGTTCGTAGCATGAATTGGCACAACCAGTGCTATAAGAGCTACACCTACGGCAGCCAAAGGCGTACGCAGGTTCTGGATTAGATGGGGGGTTTGGGGGAGCAAACTCATTCAAAAAAGAGTTTTATATAGTACAGAAATCTTTCTTCAAAATGCTTTCAAAAGAAGATAAATTGCCTAATGTATGAAATATACTAAGATTAAGGGGGCAAGCGCCCTTAGCTGCCTCCTTGTGTATGCCCTTGACTGCAGCCCTAGAATATTTCCTTTTACTAGCCCCGCTCGATCAGTTTACGAAGGAGCTGGCGGCCGAATGTCCATAAACAGTGTATTAATCGGAAAAGCGGGGCCACTGCGGTCATAGATTCATATAGTGAACTTTACTGACATAGACTTTCAAACAGGCTACATTTCATCGTACATAGATTTTAACCCAGTAACAAATTTTCCAACCATGGAGTTCTGGAACGAAAACCGGGTCTTAAACACAAATCATTTTTCAGTCTTTACTGACGGTTCAAAAACAGACGAAGAGGTAGGTTCAGGTATCTGCTCAGAAACCGTCCTATAAACAGATCAATAAAGCTTCCAAAGTTTTGCAGTGCTATCCAAAATGGATCTGTTTGCAGTTTGTAAAATATACGCGAAACATCTTGCCTCTCATGAAGTAGTCAATAGTAATTTAAACAAAACATCTTTAGATATAGCCAGGTGACAATTTAAGCTTTTTTTCAATCACTATAAAGTTCAATCAAACCATTGTCAAATTGAACTGAGATCTATAGGGAATACAACGGCAGATGATCATGAACTGGTCAAAAACAGATCATCTCCTGATCCGAGTCAAATCGAATCTTCGGTCTTTATGCCACTGGAGCAGGTAAAAAGTAGAATTCAGCAGAAAATTCCTTGAAGCTGCAGAGTTCAGATGGTCACTTGATACTTGTCAGTTTTCAAAATTTATGGAGGAACTTTAAAAAAAAAAACTTAATTTTTACTCAAGATAATCAGGCCTCAATTATCTCTCCTTGTTATAGTCCTTACGGGCCACAACAGAATGTGTATCAGCCCAGCCTAACCCATCGGACTACGTTTTGTCACCACAATAATTTGTAATAGCTACAAATTTTAGATTTATTGCTCCTCAAAGTCCTAAGTATACAAAAATTATTGTTTTGTATTGATTAGTGCTTCGCCCAAACAAAAGTGTCGCTTTATGAGGCATTAATCTTCTTCAGCATTGATGATAACTTAATCCTGTTTTGCAGAAAAATTCTCGGGCAGTCCAACTCCAACCCCAAATCCAACTCCAACTCCATCTCCATCTCCATCTCCATCTCCAACTCCAACTCCAACTCCAACTCCAACTCCAACTCCAACTCCAACTCCATCTCCAACTCCAACCCCAACCTTTGTATATAAACTTTATAGTAGTATCATCGACATCAATTGTTTCTACACAATCTGATGTTGAAGCCCCCGTATCTATAAACATTCTTTGACATTCGAAAGTTGAGGAAATTTTTGGTGATTTTACATTTGAATGTTGAGGAACTTTATTGGCATGGTGATATTTCCCCGTAGAAGGGTAAGGAAAAGTGGTAGAAAATGAAAAAATGCTAAAATGGCGAG
The DNA here is from genome assembly GCA_963921185.1 of Dasysyrphus tricinctus. Classification (NCBI taxonomy): domain Eukaryota; kingdom Metazoa; phylum Arthropoda; class Insecta; order Diptera; family Syrphidae; genus Dasysyrphus; species Dasysyrphus tricinctus. Next base: position 20,919,200 of record OY992531.1, read on the forward strand.
AATGAGAAGGGTGTATAGGTATTTATATGAAATATATGGGAGTTGGAGGAAAAGAAAAAATAGAGCAGAGGAACCGAGAATACGGTACTTTCTGTGAAATTTGGCATAGTGTTTTTTTTGTGTGTATGTGTAATTTTGTATGGAAGTTCTTCATATTGTATGACTGTATAGGTAGTATTTGTAGGATTTTCTTAAAAAAAAACTTTTCGTGGTTTTTTGAAGCTATTTCAGCTTTTTGTAACGATTTTTCTTCAGATCAACTTTTTGGTTTGCAAAAACGTCGATCTTTGAAATTTTTGAGAAATAAATAGGTACGTTTTGTGCGGTTTTTTGTGAATAAAATTCCTAAATCATTTTTTCGTAAAATGCTATGCATTAATTGAGTTCTCTTGAGCAAGAGTACGAATAAACAGCGAGGTGTGTATGGGGGGCCACGCTGCCCCCTGCAACCCCCCTGCTTGGGCCCATTATAGGATTTGGGGTGGGTGCGAAGTTGGGTGCATGCAAAGTTCCTTTTGCATTTAAAGAAAAAAATATCATTCACACAAAATTCGAAAAAAATTAAAAAAAGAATAAAAATTGGTTTAGCCAAAAAAACTGAAAATATTTTTTTTGAAAGTTTTAAAAAAAACTTTTTTACCAATTTTATTTTGATTTTTAGGAACAGGCACACTCCAAGATCACGAATATGCATTTTATAAGTCGCTAGGACGCTTAGTATAGCCGCAAATCAAGTTCAAAGATGTAAACTTTGATGCCTCTAGGACGCTTAGTTTAGCCGCAAATCGCGTTTAAAGCTTAAAGATAAACGTTGATTTTTCGTATAATGCTATGCATTAATTGAGTTCTCTTGAGCAAGAGTACCTTGAATTTTTTTTTGATATTTGATATTTTTTTGAAATCTAATACTACATTCTTGCATTTGGTTTTTAAATCAAGTTGCTTAAGCGAATAGTTTTTGAGAAATTAAATTTCAAAGTCAAAATTGAAAAAAAAATGTGATTTTTTTTCTTAAATCGATATTTTTCAAAATTTTACGTAATTAAGGGCTTTTTTTGTGTTCAATATTCAATGCCCTCTTTATTTTTTAGTCCATTACCGAAAACCAAATGTAAAAATCTTTCTTAGTTTTTGAGAAATTAAGAAAAAACAAAATTTACTTTTCCCATATAAGCCCGAAAAATATATTTGCTCTTAATCGTTTTGAACAACCGAAAAACTTATTCACTTTTGACACACAATATAAAAACCAAACAACGATGCAAGAGCGACAACCAATCGATCCCATTGCAATGAGATGATGGTTAAAATATTTTACCTACCCACTTATTTCGAGTACCTATACCTGCTCTTGTTGTTTGTCATACTTTCCACCTACAACATTTACCAAAAGTACAAAATACATTGTAGTTCCAACTTCTAAAAGAAAAACAGGACACTTGGGTATTTGTTAGATTTTCTTTTTTTTTTTCTTTATTAAATATATGCAAAAATCTCACTACACAATTCACATAGGTATATTGAATACAAAATTTCTTTATTTTTGTGCACTTTAATTTTAATTTTTCAAGTGGTGTGTAAAAACACAGATTTAATATGAGGTGATGGGAACTAAAACTCGCCATGTCAATGCCACGAAAACTAAGATAGATTTCCTTCAAACCATAACAAATAGAGTTATAAATCTATGATTAGATACAACAATTATTCTCTTAGTAGGTATTCTCAAAGTTACTTAATGTTGAGGAACTTTATTTGCATGGTGATATTTCCCCGTAGAAGGGTAAGGAAAAGTGGTAGAAAATGAAAAAATGCTAAAATGGCGAGAATGAGAAGGGTGTATAGGTATTTATATGAAATATATGGGAGTTGGAGGAGAAGAAAAAATAGAGCAGAGGAACCGAGAATACGGTACTTTCTGTGAAATTTGGCGGCATAGTGTTTTTTGTGTGTGTATGTGTAATTTTGTATGGAAGTTCTTCATATTGTATGACTGTATAGGTAGTATTTGTAGGATTTTCTTAAAAAAAAACTTTTCGTGGTTTTTTGAAGCTATTTCAGCTTTTTGTAACGATTTTTCTTCAGATCAACTTTTTGGTTTGCAAAAACGTCGATCTTTGAAATTTTTGAGAAATAAATACGTTTTGTGCGGTTTTTTGTGAATAAAATTCCTAAATCATTTTTTCGTAAAATGCTATGCATTAATTGAGTTCTCTTGAGCAAGAGTACGAATAAACAGCGAGGTGTGTATGGGGGGCCACGCTGCCCCCTCCAACCCCCCTGCTAGGGCCCATTATAGGATTTGGGGTGGGTGCGAGGTTGGGTGCATGCAAAGTTCCTTTTGCATTTAAAGAAAAAAATATCATTCACACATAATTCGAAAAAAATTAAAAAAAGAATAAAAATTGGTTTAGCCGAAAAAACTGAAAATATTTTTTTTGAAAGTTTTGAAAAAATATCATTCACACAAAATTCGAAAAAAATTAAAAAAAGAATAAAAATTGGTTTAGCCAAAAAAACTGAAAATATTTTTTTTGAAAGTTTTAAAAAAAACTTTTTTACCAATTTTATTTTGATTTTTAGGAACAGGCACATTCCAAGACCACGAATATGCATTTTATAAGTCGCTAGGACGCTTAGTATAGCCGCAAATCAAGTTCAAAGATGTAAACTTTGATGCCTCTAGGACGCTTAGTTTAGCCGCAAATCGCGTTTAAAGATAAACGTTGATTTTTCGTATAATGCTATGCATTAATTATGAGTTCTCTTGAGCAAGAGTACCTTGAATGACAAATAAAAATAATCTAAAAAGTTGGGATTATTTTAAAAAAGTATTGAAAATCCCGCAAAATAGTAGCAGGCTACTGGAGGGATTTCGATCGGCGGAATTTTGACCTTTTCCCCAAAGCTTCACTTTTTCTGCAAAAGATCCTATGTTTGCCATCTAGGTATACAGGGTGTCCCGGACCTGAGTGGAAGTATTTAAGGGGGTGGTTCTTGGGGTTATTCTAAGAAAAAAATTGTATGGGGGGAAAGTTGTATCTTCCCTCCCTGAGGTAGGGAGGGGCAGTTTCTAAAACACTGACTTTAAATGCAAAAAAAAACATTAAAAATCAACGAAAACACATTTAATAATGTGTTATAATTTTTTTGAAATCTTATACTACATTCTTGCATTTGCTTTTTAAATCAAGTTGCTTAAGCGAATAGTTTTTGAGAAATTAAATTTCAAAGTCAAAATCGAAAAAAAAAAATGTGATTTTTTTTTCTTAAATCGATATTTTTCAAAATTTTACGTAATTAAGGGCTTTTTTTGTGTTCAATATTCAATGCCCTCTTTATTTTTTAGTCCATTACCGAAAACCAAATGTAAAAATCTTTCTTAGTTTTTGAGAAATTAAGAAAAAACAAAATGTACTTTTCCCATATAAGCCCGAAAAAATTAATTTATTCATGAATTATCCATAATTTAACCCTTTTTTGGGCTTTTTGGTAAAAGTACCTTTTGTTTTTTCTTAATGGCTCAAAAACTAAGAAAGATTTTTACATTTGGTTTTCGGTGATGGACTAAAAAATAATGAGGGCATTGAATTTTGAACACAAAAACAGCCCTTAATTACGTAAAATTTTGAAAAATATCGATTTAAGAAAAAAAAAAATCACAATTTTTTTTTAAATTTTGACTTTGAAATTAAATTTCTCAAAAACTATTCGTTTAAACAACTTGATTTAAAAACCAAATGCAAGAATGAAGTATTAGCTTTCAAATAAAGTAAAACACATTATTAAATGTTTTTCGTTGATTTTTAATGTTTTTTTTTGCATTTAAAGTCAATGTTTCAGTAAAACGAAAAAAAAAACTGACAAAAATTTAATTTTTGATTGAAATTTTCCAAAAAAAAATATTTTCATTCATATTTCGAAGAAAAATTAAAAACCGAAAACAAAAATTGAGAAAAGTTTAATTTTTCATTGAAATTTTCTTCAAAAAATCTTGTTTTTTTATATTTTTCAAAAAAAAAAAAATGTCCAAAAAGTTTATATTTCTAGTTTTTTTTTTTCAAAAAAAAAAAATCCCACCTGTGTCCAGAATCCAGACCCACCTCTGTCCAGATCCAGACCCACCTCTGTCTTCTTTTAGACTACCGTTCCCCATCATCCAAACTTTTGTTCAGTTTATATTTATTGTTATGTTTACGTTTTTTTTCTGCCGTTCATTTCCATTTATTGTCTGCAATCAACCTGACCACCATGAAAACTATCAACAACAATCAACCCTTATCATCGGTGATTTTAAAGCAACCCCAAGTCCAAAGCACAAGAGGATACCTAGTTTATAGTTTTAAGAAGTTCATCAATCGTAGCAGAAGTAGAACCAAATCACTGCCTGCTTATATGAAAAAAAAAGATTTACCACCATCAATAATGCCACCACCAACAACATTTCCTTTGATGATGAAGCCACCGATCCCATCGTAGGTTCTTTCACCCACCACCAAATATTTCTTTTCAAATTTTCTTCATATTCTATTATTAAGAAATAAATGTAATTTGAAAAAATCAGAAAGTTTTTGTCGTATTTATTTATAGGGAAAGATTTACATATACCAAATTGATGAAGGAAAGTGCATTACAAAAACCAGCGAAGTTTTTTAGTGCATTTTTATGTTCGCTTGGAAAAAAGTAGCATGTTAAAAATACAACATCAATACGGAGTTATATCAAACTCAGAAAATTTTGGAATATGAAACTCATTTTTGGTAGTTTCAATGGCATACCTACAACCTTTATTTCGCCAGTGGTTTGTCAAGTTTTCCAAAATCGTTATAAATCGATTTTTCTATGCAAAATACAATTTTGCAATTTTAACAAGGTGTTCACTTGCACACACAATAGGAAGATTAAAATTTTCTGTGAAGTTGAAAGTATTTTGCCGCGGGTTTATTAAAAAGATTCGTTCATTTAAATGGATTAAAAGCAAATATATTTTCAAAATAATTATTCACGTAGAAGTGCACAATAATCAATTTAAGAAATCCAAATACCTACCTACTAAAGAACTTGGATTTCAATTGTCCACAATCAATTATTGCTGTGAAGCGCGCGCTAGCCGATGTGTTTATCGATCAATGAGTAACTTGTTGGATATAAAATTGATTTTTTTTATCTACACAACACAAAACAATTTTTGATTTTTTCTTGAACCATTCTGAAAAATATATTTGCTCTTAATCGTTTTGAACAACCGAAAAACTTATTCACTTTTGACACACAATATAAAAACCAAACAACGATGCAAGAGCGACAACCAATCGATCCCATTGCAATGAGATGATGGTTAAAATATTTTACCTACCCACTTATTTCGAGTACCTACCTATACCTGCTCTTGTTGTTTGTCATACTTTCCACCTACAACATTTACCAAAAGTACAAAATACATTGTAGTTCCAACTTCTAAAAGAAAAACAGGACACTTGGGTATTTGTTAGATTTTCTTTTTTTTCTTTATTAAATATATGCAAAAATCTCACTACACAATTCACATAGGTATATTGAATACAAAATTTCTTTATTTTTGTGCACTTTAATTTTAATTTTTCAAGTGGTGTGTAAAAACACAGATTTAATATGAGGTGATGGGAACTAAAACTCGCCATGTCAATGCCACGAAAACTAAGATAGATTTCCTTCAAACCATAACAAATAGAGTTATAAATCTATGATTAGATACAACAATTATTCTCTTAGTACCTAGGTATTCTCAAAGTTACTTTAACAATTCAATTCGATTATAAAACTTCTTTAGCATTGATATGACGAGTTTTAGTTCTCATCAGCTCATGTAGGTATTTACATTACAAATAATAACAAAAAAAAACACTAGCACACATTTTTATATTTTTGGATTTTTATCCACTGGAACTGCTGGCTGTTGATTGAAGATATTTTTCTGGCAAGCGGCTGCCCGGCACAGGATATCTTGATGTTCATTGTTGATGTAATTAAATATTTATGTAGGTACGTATTTTCTGAAAGTAGGTAGAAAAAAATTATTTGCAAAGAAAAAAATTATTTGCAAAGAAAAAAACAGAATTCAAAGATATTTATCTACAATAAAAACAAAATACTTAGCTATTTTATTGATGTTTCTTGATCTTTCCTTTTTATAATTTATATCCATAAATCTATTTGGTTTTCACTTGAAAGCAAACAATTTAATTCTACAATTTAATTCTACAGCACGATTTCACGATTTGTTTTTTTTTCCTTCTGCCATTTGACAGCACAATATTGCGGTAAGAAATCGTATTTCTATTCTACCACTTTGTTTGGTCATGCGCGGTGGAAGTGGAAAAACTAATTCACTCGCTTACTCCATTTATTATTACGAGAATAATATATGACTTTCTCGTTCTTACGATAATAATAAATGTACCTCGAAATAAAAAAATATTCCCCATTCTGGTGTCAAAATGTGAAACATGTTTCACAACATGGGTGCTCACTAGCGCCACCATCGATGGAATACCACGTAAATAAAAACGACTCCATGATAATACTATAAAGTTTATATACAAAGCCCCAACTCAACTCAACTCAACTCAACTCAACTCAACTCAACTCAACTCAACTCAACTCAACTCAATTCAATACAACACATCATTTCATAACATTGGAATATGATTAAAATATACTTTATTCATTTATAAACATACATATACAGTTAAACATTTAAACACATACATGTACATAAATTCATGCAAAAAATAAGAAAACATAAAAAAATTAAATATATTATGATGTATTGGTTTACTTCAAACCATACCCAACGTACTAATGCACCTCCAATTTTCACTCACAAGGATAATGGTTTGCTTTTCAAAAATACACGTGCTTCCTTCTATCAATCCTTTTTATTAATCCTTTTCTTCCTGCTGGTCATCACGCAACAAGTTATTTACTTGTTGTACACTCCAAGGTATGCATCGCAATTGCTGCAATAATGGTTTGCATTCTTACAGCTGTCCACACAATATGGAATGCATGCGCAGCAACACAACCTGTTGAACAATAACAAAATTATAGCCACAGGAGCAGAGTATTAAACAAATAAGCTTTTTAAATTTTTCAAATTTAAAAACTTACCCCACAACACATAAACCAAGAGCAAACAAATGAGTCTTAGAGGCCGATTCCAGGCGTATATTAGACATATGCTGTTGATGACAAGATGGACAAGTAACGAGGCAAGGATGTGGTCCAAGTGGTGGAATTGGTGGAGTACCTAAGATGACGAAGACGATGCGAAGTTGAATTAGATTTTACTACATAATCTTAAACCATAATAGAAAAAAAAATTAGAACTTACTTTGAATCATAACGGGTTGTGGCTGTTGATGAACTTGTCCATAAATCGGCCCTGGAACTGATGATGGCATCATTCCGGTCATTTCCGAAGACGGTGCTAGAGCAGTCGACTGATTATAGTTGGGGGGTGCATCCGGTATTTGTTGATATGCTGGCATTTCTGGATACATATTTGCCTTTTCCATTTTTTTTTTTTCTTAGACTTTTTAGTTGTGCTTAATAAACTGCTGGCGGATAGGAGGCTTTGGTCATACAACGACGAGTGTTTACTGTAAGAAAGCTTCAGTTATACTGATGGATTCATAACATTTCATTTGAAGTTTGACGATAGATAACGCCGGGTATTTATTTTTTACGAAAGCTTCATTAATACATAAGAGAGAGAGAGTAGTTTGGAAGCCAGGGCCAGGTACAGATCCAGAGTAGAATATTGGAGGATGGAACTTTCAGAATAATAAACATGCATACCCCATTCAATGATACTCATAGATACACTTTGTTTCGAGTCGACTCGATTCTTGACTTGAGTTTTTTTGTTATAATTAGCGCGCGCTAAAGTAGTTTTGAGTAGCCATAATCAAGATTCAAGAGGAGATACCGATGCACATTGGTTTTTTAGTTCCGAATATCAAAATTAAAGAGAAATACAGAGCCTGGTAAAGCATTCCACATTCGGGTAGTGCGACCAATAAAAGAATCTTTATACTTGACAGTAAGTGCGAAATTGGGATCAAGGGAAAACTGATGTGCATTCCTAGAAGTACGAGTATTATGGTGGAACTGCTTTAGGGGAGGAATGCAACTGGCTATTTCACTAGAACACTGTTTGTCAAATACTGATAAAATAATGAAAGGCACGAAACATTGCGGCGGTGTTCGAGAGATGCAAATGTTTCCGTTATTGTTCTATCACTTATCATTTTCAACGCTCTATTTTGAATTCTATCCAAGAAACTTAAATGAGTTTTAGGAGCACCTGCCGAAATATGGGAGTTGTTCTCAAGCTTTGTACGAATAAAGGCTTTATAGATAACACCCAGATCAGAAGGGGAGAAAAATTTCTTGCATCTTCGAAGAAAACCTAAACATTTCGCAGCATTTTTAGCGACGTCAAATATGTGATCGTTCCAGAGAAGGTGGTCTGTGATGCACATACCCAGAACTGAAAGCTGTCCGGTTTCCTCAATGCAAGTACCACTCATGGATAGTGGCATAGGAGAAGGGTTTTGCTTTAATGACATTAGAGACAACATTGAGTTTTTGAAGCATAAAATTCTAAACGGTTTTTTTGTTCCCCATTGGACAGTGCTGTTGAGATCAGTATTTAAAGAGCTTATCATAAGCTGCCGTTCAAGTTCCACATCCGAAGAACAAGGAAGTGAATCTGAAACGAATATGAAAAGCTTCAAACTTCTGTAGGAAACTTCTAATCCATTAAATTGTTATCATTTATAAAAATAAGGAAGAGAGTCGGAGACAAAACGGAGCCCTGGGGCACACCAACATTCATTTTATGAATATCAGACTTGAAACCGCCCAACACAACTTGTATTGAACGGTCCGAAATGTAACTTCTAATCCAACATAGAAGAGATTCATCAATACCAAATGCACGCATTTTCGTTAAGATATTTTGATGACAAACTCTATCAAATCTTAATTTCTCCAAAACGATGTAAAGATTTGATCCAATGCTCGGTGAGCGTGAGATATTCCATCAAATCACCAGTGGACCTACTGCTACTAAAGCAATACTTCCGGTCATTAAAAAGCTTTTTGTTTTTCAAGATATTTCTCAAGCAAATAATTTATCAGCGTTTCCATGACCTTGGAAAGAAGGGACTTAAGTTTAATTGGACGAGAACAAGATTCGCCTTTTTTAGGAAAAGGCTGAAAAAACGAATGTTGCTAAAATCGACCCTCAACTTACCAATCATAACAATAATCAAAACTAACGAAAATTAATGTGAGACAATTAACTAGGATGAATGTTTATTCTAGATTCCTTGTTTGCGTTTGAGTTTTAGTTTGAAAATGAGTTAGAGTTTAATTGGAGATGGAGTTGGAGTTGGAATTGGAATTGAAGTTGGAGTTAGAGTTGGAGTTGGAGTTGGAGTTGGAGTTGGAGTTGGAGTTGGAGTTGGAGTTGGAGTTGGAGTTGGAGTTGGAGTTGGAGTTGGAGTTGGAGTTGGAGTTGGAGTTGGAGTTGGAGTTGGAGTTGGAGTTGGAGTTGGAGTTGGAGTTGGAGTTGGAGTTAGAGTTGGAGTTGGAGTTGGAGTTGGAGTTGGAGTTGGAGTTGGAGTTGGAGTTGGAGTTGGAGTTGGAGTTGGAGTTGGAGTTGGAGTTGGAGTTGGAGTTGGAGTTGGAGTTGGAGTTGGAGTTGGAGTTGGAGTTGGAGTTGGAGTTGGAGTTGGAGTTGGAGTTGGAGTTGGATTTGGAGTTGCAGTTGCAGTTGAAGTTGGAGTTGGAGTTGGAGTTGGAGTTGGAGTTGGAGTTGGAGTTGGAGTTGGAGTTGGAGTTGGAGTTGGAGTTGGAGTTGGAGTTGAAATAAGATTTAAAATTGGAGTTGAGATTGGAGTTGGAGTTAGAGTTGAGGTAAATTTAGTATGCATTAGACTTTGAAAAGCAATAAATTTAGAATTCTAAGCTGTCACAAATTATTGTGATTTGCAAAATGTTGCTTGATTATACTCAGTGTACTGCAGGTTTAATTTTTAATGATGGTCTGGGTAGACCAAATGTTAATGACATTCTCGGTTTTTAATCAACAAAGGTAGGTAATGATTATTACTTATGATAAGCTTCCTAATGTTTTTATATAATAAGTTAAAGCTAGTTTGATGAAGGCTATCCAAAAAAATTTTACTTAAGATTAAGAAAAGTGACAGAAACACCAAAACATTAATGTTTTGAAATATTGACTCGTAGGTACCTATATAAAATTTTGTTTTTAATCCGAATCATTTTTTTCCAAAAAAACAAATTACGGTTTATAAATTGATGTCGCGTGTAACATAAACACATAAAACAAATTCCAAAAACTCTGGAGAATATAAAGTGCCAAGTTAAATTTAGCTATACATAGATCGACCTAATTGTACATTCTTAACAACATTAATATACAAACACATAAATTTACATATTTTTTGAGACTGCAAAACTTTGTTTTTTTTTTTTTTGTATTCGCAAATAGAAATAACGTATAAGAACTACCTACTCAAATTTATATAACAGATACCTACTCACTGATTAGAATTTTTGATTTGTTTTGTTTTTACTACGCAGCGCCATATCGATAGTTTTCTGTGAAAAGATCAGTGAGGGAACGAAAAAAAGAGCCCAAACAAACAAACAAAAAAATAACAAAAATATCGACATTGTTGTTTAGTATTAAGTCATATACTCTAAACAGGGATATCGCAGCTATGTACAAATGAAGAAGCATATAAAGCAAAAAAAACTTTGTTTATTAAATGTTTATAGGTATCTATGTTTTTTAAAAAGCTTTTAAGCACCTAAAACAGTAGAGCAACATGTATCCAAAACACATGTAGCTAAGATAGAAACATAAATTGTAGATATATCTATGTACATTGGTAGAGAGTGAAGTTAAAATAAGCATTTCCTTCAAGCTGAAGTAAACTTTCAACAGGGCAGATCCATGGTGGGAGAAGGGGAACTAGAGGATAGTTTCTCCCTAAATCTTTTCACTATAAGAGAAAAAAGTGTGCAAAAACAGTTCCAAAAGTGAAAATAGAGCCCCCTCAACATTAATTAATTACGATAGATAAAACCCGATGAAGTCATAGAAAGATTTTGCAATTTAGAAATGTAGTACAGTAGTAGTACAAAAATAGTTTATGATGTTTCTATAAATGAGGGATATTATTCTGATAGTTCCCTCCCCCCCAATATTCCACTCTGGATCTGTCCCTGGCTTCCAAACTATAATCTCTCCCTTATGTATCAATGAAGCTTTCATAAAGAATAAAAATATCCGGCGTTCGCGTTGTCTATCGTCAAACTTCAAATGAAATGTTATGAATCCATCAGTATAACTGAAGCTTTCATACAATCAACACTTCTCGTCGTTGTCTGTGCATAGTCTCATAGCCACCAGCAGTTTATTAAGCAAAGTTTAAAAAAAATGGAAAAGGCAAATATGTATCCAGAAATGCCAGCATATCAACAAATGCCAAATGCACCTCCTAACTATAATCAGTCGACTGCTACAGCACCGTCTTCGGAAATTAACGGAATGATGCCAACATCAATTCCAGGGCCAATGTATGGACAAGTTCATCAACAGCAACATACATTTCCACAGCCACAACCCGTTACGGTTCAAAGTAAGTTCTTATTTTTTTTTCTCTTATGGTTTAAGTTTAAGAAGAAAAATCTAATAAAATTACGCATCGTTTTTTGGTCATCTTATAGGTATTCCACAAATTCCACCACTTGGACCACATCCTTGCCTCGTTACATGTCCATCTTGCCATCAACAGCGTATGTCTAATATACGCCTAGAATCGGCCTCGAAAACTCATTTATTTGCTCTTGCTTTATGTGTTGTGGGGTAAGTTTTAAAAATAGAACATTTTTCAAAAACCTAAAAAGTTTACTCGTTTAATACTCTGCTCCTGTTGCTATAATTTTGTTTGTTACTGTTCAACAGGTTGTGTTGCTGCTCATGCATTCCGTATTTTGTAGACAGCTGCAAGAATGCAAACCATTATTGCAGCAATTGTGATGCATACCTTGGTGTATACAACTAGTAAATAACTTGTTGCGTGATGACCAGCAGGAAGAAAAGGATTAATAAAAAGGATTGATAGAGTGAAGCGTGTGTATTCTTGAAAAGCAAACCATAACCTTGTGGATGAAAACTGGAGGTGCATTAGAACGTTGGGTATGGGTTGAACCAACACTATATATTTTATTTTTTATTCCAAGTATGGTTTTTATTGCTAATAATATAACCTTGTTTTTTGGTTAATTTTTATCTTCACCTAAAAAAAAGAAGCATGTTAAATACAACAACACTACGGAATTATACTAAATTGTTATTGTACTCAATATGCTCCTTTTTTAAGTGAAGATAAAAGTGTACTTAAAAACACGGCTGATATGTATGTTTATTAAAGGACTATTTTTAAAATGATTTCTTATTTTTCACATGAAGTAGTAGATTATTTGTGCTCAAATGTTTAACTGTATATGACAATATTGAAAATATTATAAAAATATAAAATTTACATAATTTACAATAATATTTACGTTGAATAAAATATATATTTTACATATATTCAAATATTATGAAATGTTTTACTACTAGTGCCCTTTACGCAAGTTTTTTGTTTATTTTAGGCCGATAGAAGTTCGGGCGAAACTAATTACAGCTTTAAAATTCCGGGGGAACAAAAATTTTTCGAGTGAAATATTTTCAGGACGAAACTCATAATTTGGCTGACATTCAGTAAAGGGCACCTTTAGGTGGGAAACCATTTTTCAAAAAATGGTTATTAATGATTCCTCCCACAGACATTTTTTTTAATTTTCGATTTTCTTCAAAACGGTAAGACACAGATGTCAATATTTTTTCTACAAGAAGCTCTCAAAAAATATAAGTAGTATTGTGTACCAAAATTTTGAAAAAATATTTTTGAAATTTTAAAAAATGTTTCAAATTTTTTTTTTTTTTTGAAAATCAAATATTTTAATACGACATGATCGATTGCTTTGAAACTCTATACGTTCCATTAATACTAAAGTTAAAAAACCGTTAAGGAAAATATTTTTTTTTCTCAAAAACAGCTCCTACGATTTTTATTAATTTTTTTTCGTATGCTTAAAATAGTATGATCTACTACAGAAAATCATTTAATTTTACGCTTAACAACAATTAGTAAAGGGTGATTTTTTTTTGGAGGCATAGAACTTTAAGCTGGCAACACTATTTTCACTGGCGGCCATTTTTCAGCTGTCAAGTGCTTTATTTTTAGTTTGGTTTGGTTTTTGGTATTGCAACATGAATAGACTGACCCCTGAACAACGCTTTCAAATTGTGCCGAATGGGCCCACAACAAGATTGCCGTTGATCCCAATTTTCATAAGAGAATTTTTGTTTAGCGATGAAACTCACTTTTGGTTGAATGGATGCGTCAATAAATAAAACTACCATATTTGGAGTGATGATAATCCTCAATTGTATGTTGAGACACCGTTACATTCACAAAAACTGGGGCGGAATCGCGTAAGGCAAAAGTTGATTGTTGATCATCAAAATAAATGATTTTGCTCCACGTAAGGTGATTATCAAATTGACTATCACTTTTTTGCTATGGTTTGTTGGTGACAGTGACAGCTATTTAGGTGTCACTTTCATACATTTTGTTCAATTTTTTTTGGGCAAAATAAGTCGCGTTAGCTTCAGCTCCACTATAAATTGAAAGTTTAGTGAAAAAAGTGAAAAATATACAAAAGTTAATATAAATATAGCATTCGCAAATTAAATTAACCAAATCGCAAATAGGTTTAACCAAAACGTGAATAAGTTTCACCCAAGCGCAAATAGATTTAACCCAAACGCAAGTAGAATTAACCTAATCGCAATTCGATTTAAACAAAATGCAAATATAGTTAAACTATACGCAAATAAAATTTAACTAATAGCAATTCATTTTAACCAAAACGCAAATTGAATTACCCCGGGCTCAACTTGTTGTTCCAGCTGTGTGGTGAAGAAATGGAAGGCTTATAATAGTAGAAATAGTTCACCAAAAGATTTTGACAAACCCCCAATTGTAAATCCAACAAGTTCTGCGCATTTTTCCAAGAACTTACCGACAAAAATAAAGGCCAATCCCTTAATAATGGCTTTTTAACAATTATGGATAATACCAAAATCCATTAGACCCAAAAAGTACAGCTGGAACAATATATCAAGCTAAGGTTAATTAAATTTGCGTTTTGGTTAAAATGATTTGCTAATAGTTTAATATTATTTGCGTATAGTTTAACTATATTTGCGTTTTGTTTAAATCGAATTGCGATTGGGTTAATTCTATTTGCGTTTGGGTTAAATCTATTTGTGCTTGGGTGAAACTTATTTGCGTTTAGGTAAAACCTATTTGCGATTTGGTTAATTTAATTTGCGAATGCATATATAAAAGTAAGTGAACAGTAATGTATACTTCAATGCAAATTTTCTTTGAGGCAAACAGAAGAAAAATGATTTCAGAAAAGTTCAATTGCTGAGAATCAACTTAAGGAATAAAGTTGGACCTCGCCAGCTCGAGATGTTATTCCATGTAAAAAGAGATCATTTTAATTTGCTGTTTTGTGGCAGTCCTTAACGAAAACAAACATTTTTCTTAATTTATATTATAACTATTGCAAGGTATGTATATTTACAATTTAACAGGAACAATATTTTCAGCACAATTGAAATTAATTTTCACAACAAAACACAACAGCTGATCAAAATGACATTCATCGCGTTCCAATGTTTATTCGCTATGCTATCTAGTTATCCCAAACATTTTGAGATAACTTGAGTTGTTGTTGGGTCAGCGGTCATCAGCTATTTTTTAACATGGGATTACAACAACACAAAGCTATCCGGATAACTGAGAATAATAATCATCGGAACGTTCCCATTTATGCCTGTGAAATTTTCACCAAGTTTCCCAAACTTGGGTAAGTGCTGCCAAGCAATCATAAATTTTTAGCGATCACTTTACGCAGAGCAAAGAAAAGTTGATAGTCAAAATTGACTATCAAAACAGTGACAGTCAACTATCGCCTTACGCGATTCCACCCCTGACTATTTGGTGTGCTTTATGGGTTGGTGGAATAATTGGTCCGTACTTCTTTAAAAACAATGCTGGCCAAAACGTTACAGTCAATGGTGACCGCTATTAGAGCCATGATTACTGACTTTTTCATTCAATAAAATTAAAAACCATGGTGTGCAGGAGCTATCGCTTCAACAAGACGGCGCAACATCAATTTAAAAAAATCATCTTTGCTTTATTCCATTTAAAAGTTCTACACCCTTTAGTACCACTCATAGAAAGTTTCTTCTTATTTTTAATTTTCTCACTATCAGCCAAATGGGTTTTGATTAATTTTTTTATATATGGGTCAATATTTCAAAATATTAATATTTCAGTCTCCTTCATTTTTGAGCCGAAGTACAAAATTTTATTATAAGTTTATTAATTGGATGGCTTGAAACATACGGGTTCTAATATTCGCTCTAGAAAAAATAAAGTTAAAAAAAATATCATACCCGCTATCTTCATTTAAACACCCAAAATGTTATTCCCCTGACGTGTCCCCACGCCTACTTACCACACTGTCTGAATTTTTGCAACGAAACTAAAAACGATACAAAAAATCTAATGATGCAGTCTTTTTAATAATATATGCATCCTTACTAAAAAATAGTTAAATGATTTTTAATTGCTTTATTTTTTTAAATAGGAGCTATTAAGTAAGTGTCCCCCATAAATTGATCATTTCTATACCACCAATGGAAATTTTAAAAAAATATATATAGGCTCAAAATAGAAAACTGATTTTTTTTGTTGTTTAACGGTACAGAATTGCTCTTTATGAAAATTGAAGTAAGGCTTTCAAAAAAACTTTGTTGTCTTTTTTATTTCAAGTTAAGGCAGTGACTTTGTTTTTCGTCAAACAAAATTGTCATTCCTCTAACGCGTGTTTTTTACTAAACCGTGTGGTATAAAAATTAAAAAGTTTTACTCGTGTGTGTCTCTTACATGGACCTACGTGAAAAATAATATAAAACATCTAATTATCTAATAACCTCCATTTAATTTTCATAAAACACCCTTCGGAGTCATTCCCCTAACATCATTTTTTGTGTCATTCCCCTAACTTTCAAGTTTTCATTATAATGATTGATTGCGTTTTGGTAACTCTAGAAGGATCAATAATATTAGATTTAAACATATTTACAGTATTTTTAGTAGTTTTGAATTTTTTCACATTTTCTCGGTCAAAATATCATAAAAATACGATTATTACTATAGAATGTTTAGTCTCGCAAAATTCTTGAATCATGAGAGCAAGTTCGTGCAACATAGTCGTGGATGCTATTTTTCATGTAAGTATTTGTTCTTCTTTTTCTTTACACTCCTGAAACCATTCGCAAAATTAAATATCCATCTAATCAACGGAGTAAATATAGATTTTTATCATTCCCCTGACACAAGTATCATTTCCCTGACTTAAAAAACCGTTAGATTTGATCAAATGTTATGACTCCTTGTTTTAAAGTGGTTATTATAGAGTTATTAAGAGACATAATTGTTCGTCTAACAAAATAAGTTCTTTTGAGCGAGGGTCCACTTTGGAGTGAAAAATATTAATGTTTTGAAATATTGACCCATATCTACAAATTTCAAATAATTTGATTTTTGATCATTTGAAAAAGGTTTCAAATTAATTTTTTGAAATACGATATCTCAAAAATTGGTTCACAATTTTTTTTTTATTTTATTTTTATGTGCACATAAATAAAAACCTAAGATTTGAATACCAACATTTTAGCTTAACAATGTTTTAAGAATTTTATTTATAAAAAATAATTTCTTTTAAAAGACAGCTTCAACGATTTTAAACTTTTTTTTTCATACAATCATGGCATTCTTTTTTCACCTCAAACTGTCTAAAAAGTTGTTTTAGCTAATTTAAATATCGTATTTCATGCTTCTGAACATTTTTCTCTCATAATTTCCATGTTTTTATATACAATTTTTAAAATCCCTTTGCATCTTGAACATAAGAGCAAGTACGTGTGACCCCGTTGTGCATTTTATTTTGTATATAGAGATGTACATTTTTTTCATAAAGATACGAGTACATTACATATTGTAGTCACATTCATTTAGAAATTATTATCCATAGTTTTTGGTTTACAAGTTTGCTGTTATTAGTGAGTCATAAAAAATCCCCGCAACTATTGTGGATTTCTTATTATTTACTATAACTGGTTAAAATGAAATGCATCCTATTATAATTGTTTTTATCAAAAATTATACTTAATTACTTTGTATTTTGCTGATTCTATGTATGATAATGTATTTGATTATTTAACCGCACAAGCCAACAGAAAGGAAGTTGATTATTTTTTTTTAAATAATAAAAAAATGTTGAGTATAGGTTTGTGCATTCTTAATAGCTATAATATGAACCTATCATCAAACAAAACAAACAAAATTGTTGAAAAAAAAAATTATTGTAATTCGAGATCTGTTGAGATTTATCTAAATAAATATGTTAATTGTTTTATTTAAAAAAAAAAGACATACTTGTTTATGAGTTGACTATATTTATCAATACTATATTAAAGAGGTGCATTACTTGTTTGTTTATTTGTCGCAGTGTAGGGGGTAATCTCTGAGAACAAATCCCAAAAATTCTTTAACTAACCAAAATATTGTAGTTCCTGAGTAGGTTAGGTTAAGCTTTGTATATAAACTCTATAGTAATACCATGGATTCGTTTTTATTAGTTGGGTGTGTGATCGATGGTGCGCTGGCGTCGCTAAAGTTGCTTCAACATTTTTAAAATTGAATTATCAACATTCGCATGTGTATCTGGTTTTGTAGTTGTTGGTTTTTCGGTATGAATTCTCTTTTTTCTTTTTTTTTGCTATGAATGAATTTTGTAAGCAATGGTGGTGTTTTTTTTTTAATTTTTTGCTCTATCATCTATTTTTCGCACGTTCGTCAGGGATGAAAAATCGTGTTTCAGCAATGTATCGAACGATAAAAATAAAGTGTATCGAATTGTACTTTTTGATTTGCTTCATAAAAATTATATTTTGTCCACATTTGCTGTTATGAACGTATGTTATGTAATAAGTCCAATAGATTAAATAACTTGTGTAACTGTTTATTGTTTATTATGTTACTTAGCATATTAGGAACATAAAAATATATGCGCACTTTTAGTACAAAACTGTAGGAATTTGTTGCAATACCCTTCAATTCTGAGAGATTTAAATTTGATAAACTTAATAGGCGTTTTCCTTTGGAGGTGACGAAGTACTTGCAAGTACTTACTTTGCTACCTTTTTTCAATGGAACGCATCAAACTGCTTTCCCATGTAAAATGTATCTACTCGCACATGAGAGCATGTGCAGTTGGTAGTACTAGATTAGGGTTTACATCTACTCATAAGTACTTTGCCACCTCCAAAGGAAAACGGCTAATAATTTCGATTTTTTATTAATTGCGAGAATGTTGACATCGGGATTTTGTAGACGGCATTTTCTTAAATCTTCTCAAACAATCGTTGTCAGCCTCGGTTCCACAGTATACATTTTGAGAGTTAATATATGATTTTCTTTTAAATTAACGTTATCTTTTTCGTTGAATGCAAAAGTGTATCCAATTTTGTAAAAGTGTATTTGTGTACTTAAGCAACGTGGAGTGTATCGAAAAAAGTACAATTGTATCGACTTTTGCAACCCTGACGTTCGTTTGTTTTTTCGTTCTTGTTGAATCCAAAGTATTTTATAGGTATGCAAGGGTTTTGTTTTTGTTTGTTTTTTTTTGTCGAGAGATTTCGATTTGTTTTTATTTATTTATTTATTTTTATTTGGGTTCTTCGTCGTCGTGTATTGTTGTTGTATCTTGTGCTTGATAAGGTACATTAAGAAAAAGTAGATTTTATTTTTCTGAATTTACAATTTTGTAGATAAGAATCAAAACGAAAGAAATTTAAGCTGAAAATATGAAACAGCGATCTACCTACATTTTTTAACTATTTTTCATGTAAATTATTGATTTCTTGAAATTTCACTGGTTTGATCAAAATTATTATTACAATGGTCTTACAAATAATTCTCGTTAGATAAGTATGCATATCGTCCGTCAGTCTGCCAGGGTGTGTTTGTGCGATAATTATCTATGGGTAGCAGAGATCTGATGATTGAATGTGATTGATTAAAAAGACTTATTTTGAATAACGAATGCAATACTAAAGACTGCTTGAAGTCATTGAAGTCTTTAACTAAGAATTTATTCATTAAGTCTTTTGATTACAGTCTTATGACTGCAGTCAATTGACTGCTTTGAAGTCCTTTAACTGCTTGAAGTCTTTTGACTGCTTGAAGTCTTTTAACTGCATGAAGCTTTTAAACTTCTTGGAGTCTTTAAACTACTTGGATTCTTTTTACTTTTTTTAATCATAATGAACACTTAAACTATTATTGATATTTATTTGAATACCTACCTACTTAGCAATCGAATTTAACCACAAAATAAAAACAAAATTTTAGGTTCAAAAATTGTACATATATGCATTTTTTTGTTTTTACTGAGCACTATTTTGTTTGTTCTTCTACAAAAAACGAATACAAAAATAAATGAGGATAATCGGACGTGCCGCATGAGTTTGAAAATTTGAATTTGATTTTTTATAAGATCTAAAAAAAAAATTCACGCGGCATTTTTACCAATCAAGCTAACCACGATAGGCGGAATTATGAAGTGCATTTTCAAGTCTGTTAACTTCGCTTGCAAAAAAAATAAATAAATGCCACGACTGGGTCTTACGTCCTTGCTTATCTAAACAGTATGGTTTGTATGGAATATATGTAGCTCTTGATGAAGCAAGTACTTGTACAGTACATAGGTACCTACATAGGTAGGTATATTTAAAATTTTATCTACCATGTTTTTAAATGAAATTCTATAAAATTCGGTGTGGTAAATATTTGGGACAAATTATTGAAAAAAAAATACTTTTACAGATGGTATTTTGAGGAAAAAATTATTGAGTATTTTCGCAGTAGGGTGTCCCAAAAAATGCTATCTTTTGTGTTTTCCAGTGGAGCCGGCGTATAAGCAGTGAGGTATATATGGGGGTATACATGCTGCCCGCCTGCAACCCCCCAGCGTGGACACATTATAGAATTTGGGGAAGGTGCGAGGCACTTGCCCCTCCTGGCTCTAGGCAATACCATATACCACTAACATATCGTTCAATTTGTTATGATGGATTTTATAAAATACTTCCTGTTTTTTGTCGGAGTCTATAAATTTGTTCCCTTTGGGTTTGGACCTATTTCGCTATTTTCTTGACAGGTTCTTTTTAATGTTCTTGGTTTGCCCCTCCTGGCATTTGCCAATAGAATTTTTACTTGTTTGTAATTGATGTATTCAAATGGTTGAGGTAAATGCATGAGAAGGATTAGCTTAAGAGCCAGAGGTCGGCAAACTTACGGTATTTCAGTACGATTCATATTAAGTGGAGCCATAGTACTAGACCCCCAGAGCATAGAATGGGCATTCCTAATCCAAAGTCATAGTACCTCTGGGAGCACGGGGGTCACAAAAATTGAAAAAATCGACCTCGAAAACGTGATAGCAGTACGTCTGCCTCTTTGATATGTAAGACTACATACTTTTTGCTAACTAAGAATAGTAAAGGAAGACATAGAGCGTAGTACCTCTAGGAAATTAAAAAAAAATGCTAAAAAATTTCCCAACAAAAATAAGTTTTTTTCCTAAGTACAGGAAAGCACTTTTTTTGGAGGAATACGTTCAGATCTTTTATATTTTAATATTAACAGTCAATTTTACTTAAAAAATAATTTTCAGATATCTGTTGTGATACCTGGATTTGTAACGGAATTTTGAAATAAAAAAATCAAGGACAAATCTCTATACACATTTAACTGCTTCTTTTCAAATAGAAAAAAATTTGTTTTCTGTTGAGCAAAACGTTTGCCTCTTTGATATAATAAGCTGTATAGTTGTTATTACGTAAATAAAAAAAATATTAGCAGATATATGGAGAAGTTCCTTGTTTTTTATTTAAAGCAATATATCTGCCTCGCTTATATGTTAGTTTTTATAGAACAAACTTATAGCAGACACCTGGTGCAGTACCTGCATCTATAACGGAATTTTAAAAAAAGGCCTACCACCATGCAAAAGAGAACTAATTCAACAGTTTTTACGAGCACACTATATAATATAACAGTATTGAAAAATTACACTTTATATTTTGAGTTTAAACTCCATGTTTTTCAAAAAATATGCAAAGATTTCACTTGATTTAAAAACTAGCTAGTAAAACAGAGTATTGGCTTTAAGGTATAGTACTTAATTGTAAGTATAACCGTTATTTTTTAATATTTTCTTACATTTTTAGTACTTTTCAAAGGATATTTTTTACCCAAACAAAAAGAACAAACGCGACTTAAGTTTCTTTTACATTTCGAAAGAAAAAAAAACTATTTAAATTATTTTGGATGTCTTTATTCAATTAAGGTATCTTACTAATTAAAAAATACAATTTTACCAAATCCCAATTGAAGCACTTAATTATGTTCTATTTCAGTGGAACTGCAATGTCTCGCAATAATATAAAATTCTTTTACATATGCATATACATATAAGCAAAACCGAATGAAATTTAATGTATTTTTCTGGTTTATTTTAACAAACAAACTAAATTATTTTAGGTTTTTAAGGACTTACGAATAATCCAATGTGATATTAAGTAAGGCCTAGCCACCGAATTAAAAATATAATTATAAGAAATAAATAATGCCAGTTTTTTTTAAAACAATTTACATACAAATATAAAAATTCAAACATCATATTCCTCAAGAAGAAAGTAGAGGAATTATTTTTCAAACCTTAAAATTCTTTTTTTGGGGTATAATTTTTTGGATATTGGGCATTTAAGGTCTCGGGCACCGACATGATAAAAGTGGGCGTGGTTGTGGGTGGGTCAAAAATATCACGAACACTTTTCTCTTATGATGATGGACGGTAGACTGCCCGAAATGCATTCGGAGTTAGACTCATAAAAATAAATTATTTTGTTTTTATAAGTAAAACAGAAAACTCAATTTAATGTGTGTTTTATTTCAAATAGTGTTTATATGTATAAGAGTTTTCGAATATCGTTTCAATTGTGTTATTAAAACTTTTCTCTTACTCATACAAACAATATCTGATACCTACCGTAGTCTTTAGAGGCGTTTCTGAGAATAAAAAAGGGGGCGTATCAGTAGGCAGATTTGAGAAAAAAATATTTCGAAAGTTTTTCCTCGCTGATTCGAATCAACTCTGAAAATTTCATCCGGATCAATAGAGCCGTTTGCGAGATATAGAAACATGATAAAAGTGGGCGTGGTTGTGGGTGGGTCTAAGAAAATCACCAACAATTTTCTCTTACTCATTTAAACAATATCTGATACCAACAGTAAAACTTAGAACCGTTTTTGAGAAATCAAAATATACAATGTAGGCGTGGCAGTGGGCGGATTTAAAAAAAAAATATTTTATAAATTTTTTCTCGCTCATGCAAATCAACTTTGAAAATTTCATCCAGATCAATAGAGCCGTTCCCGAGATATAGAGACATGATGAAAGTGGTTGTGGGTGCGTATAAGAAAATCACCTCCATATTTTTCTTACCCATAAAAACAAATTCTAGGTAGTACCTCAAATAATCAGTAGAGCTGTTTTTGAGATATAAAGATATAAAAAGTGGAAGTTGCGGTGGGCGGATTGGAACAAGAAATATTTATGAAGTTTTTTCTCACTTATGCAAATCAGCTCTGAAAATTTCCTGCAGATCATATTAGCCGTTGCGAAGATATAGAGACATGACAAAACTTCTTCCTTTTTTTTACCCACCCCACCGCTCAACTATATCAATGACAAATGCCGCTGCCTGCCTATGCAAAGCACTGACCATATCAAAATTCAACAATATTTTTTTTTTCATGAATAACTACAAAACCTACCTACAACAATAACAATAACAAAAAACACCCACCCCACGATGCCCAACTAACCTACATCAAGAACCAACCCAATATCGATCAACCCACCAACACCAAAGGCAAACCATATTAAATACGTACCTAAATACATACATTCTTCAATAAAATATTTGATTGCTCGCCGAGCAGGAACAACAGCAGCCGAGTATAATCCAAAAAAAATAACAAAATACGAAAGTAAAAAAACAACCAAAAAATATACATGCCTGCCTTACTAAATGACAACATATACCTATACCTACCTACCTTCCTACAATCATACATACTTACATAAAGCACCAACAAAAACAAACACATTCTTTTCCTTTTTGCTTATAGAGGGAAGCGCCAAGAAGCAACGACAACCTTCCCCCAGTAAAGCATCTTCACAACTAAAAAGTAAAAAAGTAAAAATGAAAATGACAACTAAAAATATACAAAGAGGCAAGCATGGTGTTTCAAGTTTCAACATGTGGCAAGCAACATTCATGGGTGTGTCAACATGGGTGTGTCAACATCAGACGGTGTGTCAACATTTATCTTCATGATATTACTATAAAGTTCATATACAAAGGGTTAAGTTAGAAGGGTTGATAATACGGCAAGCCGCACCATCTCACTCGGATCTCGGTGGATCCATTGCGCTTCCCAGGGTGTAGGTGGATAGTAAAGAGAGATGGGGAGTTGGTTAAGGGGAATTTGTACGTATGGGGAGCCTCCCTGAACCATCCTGAACTCTGAATTAATTTTAGGATGCTCTTTAATGACAACACAGAGATTTCGTCCAGTTCGTCGAAGAAGTATTCTCCAAGGGCCTCTTTTCTGCTTCTAGCTAGGCTGGGGCATTCGCAAAGGAAGTGAGGGGAGCCCTCATCTGCCTCTTCATCATGACACCCTCCACATAAGTCCGATGAGCTGATGCCCATTCTGTTCATGTGGGTTCCCATTGAGTTGTGGTCCGTAAGGACGCCAACCATGAGAGATAATTGAGGCCTGCTTAACTTGAGTAAGTAATCAGTTTTTTTCTTTGAAACATTTGGCCATAGATTCCTTGAAACCCAACAAGTGTCGATGGATGACCATCTGACATTTTCAGCTTCTTAGAAACTCTGATGGTGTATTCTACTTTTTTCAAGAGATGACCCGCTTTTGGCCGATTCATCCACCATTTCGTTCCGGTGAATATCCCTATGTGCTGGGACCCATCTTAGGGTTACTGTGTTCGTTGCATTGAGTACTCTTAGCTCGTTCCGGCAACGATCGACCAGTTTGGACTTTGTGGTGATTGAGGAAATGGCTTTAATTGCCGCCTGGCTGTCTATGAAAATGTCAATATTGTTTTTGACTAATTCGCGGGAGGCAAGATGATTCGCGGCTTCGCAAACTGCCCGCATTTCTGCTTGGAATACACTGCAAACATTTGGAAGCTTTATAGATTTATTTATGGGTAGGTTATCTGAGTAGATGCCTGACCCAACTCCCTCCAAGGTCTTGGAACCATCAGTAACATGGTTTGCATTTATGACCCTGTTTTCATTCCAGAGTTCCCTGTTTGGATATCTGTAATGGTTACTGGGTTGAAATCAATGTGCGGTAAAACGTATAGTCTGTTTGAATGTCTTTATCTGTAAAATTCATTATATTTTTATGACCGTAGATGCCCCTTTTCAATTTTGAAGGTAGAACTATGATAGTCGGAAGTCCACTTAAGTGGTCGTACGAAACCGAGCGAATACAGGGAATTCATATGTTGCGCCCATAATTGCGATTCGGTACTGTTCGTCTAGTCTTCGTTAACTTTTGGCGTAGGACTGTTCGTCTAGTCTTCGTTAACTTTTGGCGTCGGACGTGAAGAGCCGCCACCGACCGCTCTTTCGTAAAGGTAGAACTATAATAGCCGGAAGGGCACTGAAGCTAATGTCAAAAACCAACCAAAAAGTAGCTTTCCGTACAGAGAAAAGGGGAACACACCCATAATTTAATTATCATATTTCTCTTTTTAGCCTTCCTATTTAACCAAATGTCAGTTTTACTTAAGTGAGGTGCACTCGGGAACGCAAACACCATGACAATCGGAAAATATATAGCCTGCACGACAACACCTCCGATAACGGACTCAGGTTAATCGACTTTGCTGCGGGGCGAAACGTTATGGTAGCTATTACGCAGTTCACGCATCTCGAAATACACAAGGGGACATGCGCATGGTGAATTCCTGGTCAATCAACCGCCCACCAGATTTAGGATTGACCACATTCCAACGATGCAAGGCACTACTCAAGTATCAAGGATGTCCGAACGTTCCGAGGAGTCAATGTTGACTCGGACCACTACCTCGTTGTAGCTACGGATATCCAGACCATAGCCAAAACAAGGAAATACTGTGAAGAAGTTCGATGTCTGACGGCTGCAGTCGCAAGAAATCGCAAGGTCCTTTTCGGTTCGGATCGAGTCTCTTGCACCCTTTTAAATAGTCCTATGCTGCCAACTGCAAGTATTGAAAACCAGTGGAAGAATTGCCAGGCCGGCCGCTTCTGACGTTCTGGGCCTCACACGACCACTACAGCGAAACACCTGGTTCGATGAAGAATGCCGGCAAGTACATGCTGCCGAACAGCAGGCATACAAAGCGGAGCTGCAGAGCTGCTTGCAAGCTCTACGAGCAGAAGAGGAGAGAGGGACACAAGTTTCTAAGAAGGAAAAAGAAATAGCATGAGGGATGCCATTGCAGAATGAAGTTCGGAAGTTTTACCAAAAAGTAAAAAGAACTTCCCAGGGCTACAAGGCCCGAACCGAAGCCTGCAAGGATGATCAGTGGAAGATCAGGGTAGAATCGCAGTCGGTGCTGAGGATTTGGAAAAATCATGTATACAAATTGTATAACGACGATGATGAACCGAATTCCGCTACCATGCAGATAATAACATTCCACCTGGACGACGCACGTAGGCCAACAATTCCGTCCACCCGATCTCGACGATGTGAAGATAGCTATATCTAAACTCAATTCCAATAAAGCTGCTGGAGCTGATGGCCTTCCGGCTGAGCTATTGAAAGCGGCTGGCGATGAAATATGGCCGAACGAAAGCATGCCCGATGAATGGAACCTCAGCATTGTTTGTCCGCCTCTGAGCTGCACCAGCCTCAAAGGCATAAGACTTCTTAATATCGCCTACAAGATCTTCTCTGCCGTACTTTGTGAACGACTTAAGCCATTCTTCAACAACCTGATAGGTCCATATCAGTACGGCTTTAGCCTTTAGGTCAGGAAAGTCCACCATCGACCAAATATTCGCACAATGGCAAATCTTGGAAAAAATCCAGGAGTTTCAAATCGATACCCGCCACCTTTTCATAGATTTTGAGGCCGCGTGTATAGAGCAATATCTAATTTTGGAATCCCTCCCAAACTCGTCCGTTTATACAGGATGACGATAGAGAATGCACGCTGCTCCTTAACCGACACCTTTGATGTCAAAAAAAAAGGTTTTAGGCAAGGCAACATGCTATCATACGACTTCTTCAACATCGTTCTTAAAAGAATAGTGCAAAACTCTCAAGTCAACACTAGAGGCTAAATCTTTCAAAAGTCCGTCCAATTACTCGCTTGCGCTTACGACATTGACATATTATAGGCTATCGATTATGTCATATAATAAGGAAGTAACACGTTCATGGGATTTTATTGTAAAAATCATCAAAAGGGTCATTGAAGATGAGAAAACCACGGAGTGCTATTAAATTGGAGGGTGCATTTTTTATAGGGGGTGCAAAAGTACCCTTTTTGGTTTTTTGCATATAACTTGAAAACGAAGCAAAATTTCGAGATAATTCTCAAAACCTTTTTTGTAGAGAATAAAATTTACCATCAAAATGGATTTTTGAAAAAAAATTTAAAAAATTTTTAGTTAGCTAATTTTTAAATTAATCATTGCAAAAAAAATGTGAAAAATCGCATTTCTTGGCTTTTTTTACGTATTTGCTTATAACTTTCTTACCAGCAGAGATAGGTATAGGCATTGCTCCATATAAAAGAAAGATAATTAAATTTTCTTTAAAATAAATTAAAAAAAAAGGTTTGGATAAAAATCGACCGAGAAATAGTCGTTCAAACAAGGCTGATGTTAAGTTTTTTAAGCTTTATAAATGGCATTTTTGGCTTTTTTGATGGACTTGTTGAATTATACATTCAATCTGGGTATATTAGGGAGTCATGATCAGTTAAGTCAAAAATAAAAGTCAAGTTTCAAATTTTTTACAGTTTTAGGGTTGCCATCTAATTTTTTCAAAACTTAAAATAATTGTCAAAATCAACACACTTGCTTCCAAAAAGCTGGGTTTTGAGCACATGTTAACGTATACCTTCTCGAACTAGAAAAAAAATAGTGTTAGACCAGTTTTACGGTTGAAGGTCCTTGCCAGACCACCTCAACATTTTCTAAGTAGGAATTAAAGAAATAACTTTTTTATTTTGGAATACCAAACTCGTCTGGCACTATTTTGTCCATATAATGAAAGGCATAAAAATTACCAAATACCCCAGTTTGTGAAAGAAGATTTGTTAGTTTTGATAATTATTTAAAAAATTAGAAAACAAAAGAAAAAAAAATCACTAACATTACAACATTAAGGGCCGTCTGGCATGCATTTTCGACAGCCAAACTCGTCTGGCACAATCTTGTCTCTATTTAAGGAGACATTAGCTGGCATATATTGAAAACCCGGCTTTGTAGAACTAGGTTTGACAGTTATTTGACATTAAAAAAAAAGTAATACCTACTTTGAAAATGTTGAGCTCGTCTGGCAAGGACTTTCAACCGCAAAACTTGTCTGGAACTATTTTTTTTTTTATGTTCAAGAAGGTATACGCTAACATTTGTTCAAAACCCGACTTTGTAAGAGCAAGTGTGTTGATTTTGGCAATTATTCTAAGTTTTTAAAAAATTAGATGGCAACCCTAAAACTGAAAAATTTGAAACTTGACTTTTATTTTTGACTCAACTGGTCATGACTCCCTAATGCACCCAGTTTGAGTGTATAATCTAACAAGTCCATCAAAATAGCCAAACATGCCATTTATAAAGCTTTAAAAACTTACATCAGCCTTGTTTGAACGACTATTTCTCGGTCGATTTTCATCCAAACCGTTTTTTTTTTTTAATTTATTTTAAAGAAAATTTAATTATCTTTCTTTTATATCGAGCAATGCCTATACCTATCTCTGCTGGTAAGAAAGTTATAAGCAAATACGTAAAAAAAGCCAAAGAATGCGATTTTTCACATTTTTTTGCAGTGATTAATTTAAAAACTGGCTAACTAAAATTTTTTTTAATTTTTTTTCAAAAATCCATTTTGATGGTAAATTTTATTCTCTACAAAAAAGGTTTTAAGAATTATCTCGAAATTTTGCTTCGTTTTCGAGTTATATGCAAAAAACCAAAAAGGGTGCTTTTGCACCCCCTCTCAAAAATGCACCCTCCAATTTAATAGCACTCCGCGGTTTTCTCATCTTCAGTTACCCCTTTGATGATTTTTACAATAAAATTCCATGAACGTCTTACTTCCTTATTGCCCTGTTTTTTAGGACATAATCAATAGCCTAATAATCGGACGAAGCGAGATGTCTCTGGTGCTTTCGTAAGTATTGAAAGAAAAAGGAAAAATATGCTGTCAACAAGAATGGTGCAGAGGCATGGGACACTGTACTGTACTGTGGATGAGAACGCGTTTATACGATTTTTTGAGAGGTCTGCATAGATGGGGAATAGAGAAGAAGATACAACAACGAACTGTACGGGCTGTACAGCGACACCGACCTAGTCCTAAAAGTGAAAAGCCAACCATGAGATAATTGGGTCACCTAAAGCGAATAGACACCAATGCTCCGGCCCGAAAAGTCTTAGAAAGTTAGAAACCGAGCCGGCTGGAAGTTGCTTGTTGGTTGAGCCCTGATCAACCCCGGACTGTAGCGTGACCATAAGTAAGTAAGTAAAAACGATTTTTTTAAGACTTTTTTGACATCTGTTAATACTCAGTGACGGTGTTAGTTGGAAAGATTCCTAACTTCAAATGATTTTTTTTGAAAATATTGGTCTAAAATCATTATTGAACCTTACTACTATCTAAATTAAGAAGAACAAAGACATTTCTTGTTGTGATTTTGGTAGTAATTAATCAATATTGTTCTTTTCTGATAACCTGCTTTTAATGTCATTCTATATACAGCGCTATTTCAAATGTTTCCTTGTTTTTTTTTTTATTTTTTTATTAAGTAATTCAATTTAAGAATGTGTTCTCTTATCATACTTAATAATGAGCCTGGGTAATATTATTCAGACAGTTAGCGCTCACTGTCTTAGAGATTTCACACGAAATTCACACGATTATTCTATCACAAAAAAAATAACAAATGAGATTATAATAAATAGAATATGAATGACCGCAACATGATTACAAGAAATTTTAATGCTTAAAAGGCTGAAATATGTTATTAGTTTTAAAAAATTATTTTATTGTGAAGTTTATCAGGTCAGTATGATATCTTATTCAAATTAAGGACTTCAAAAATTGTACCTAGCCTATTCTTGAAAACTGCAATTTTGGAGCCATGCTACAAGTTCCTAGCATGCTTGATGGGTTCCAGACTTTCTTGTGAACTTAGCAGGCCCACTCAATAGCACCCTTTTTGGTGAACTGCAAAATCGGAAATAGAAATGAAGAAAAAAAAACAAAAAACTGTTAACTTCTGCTATGGTTCCATTTGCCATTTGTTTAAATATTGTACTGCTGACTGTCTTCTTTGATAGTCAAGTCATTAAAGCTCTTTGCTTCAGCAAAAAATTGCAGAAAGCTGACTTTTGCCATAAGGCCGCTTCAAGGCATTCTAAGGAAACATTTAAAAGTCCCCATTGATATGAGCACCGCTAACAATATTACGAGGGGTCAAAAGCCCCCCCAAACAGTTTTTAAAGAATATCTCCTGAAGGGTTACTCTTACAAAAACAATTTCTACGACTAAGTTGTAGCTGGGAAAATTTCCTACAAAAACTGTGCAAATACTTTTGTTCATAAGATTAACCATTTTCGAGATTATTCAATCATCAGAGTTACAGATTTTATGTTTCTATGCAAAATGTTCTCTTTTACACCGCCATAAGAAACGTACAGGGATTTATTTAAACGTTTTAGAAAAATTCCTCATCGATCAGGGCTCCACAACTTTAATCATACGGGTTCGAAGGGCACGAAACATTGTATTTCGTTAATACAGAATGATTCGCATAAAATGTGACAAAAAGCTAGAACGTGTAGGGTGGGTTGAGAAAAGAAAAAGAATCGTATGGGGGGGGGTTCTATTCTCCACCGTTAAGCTGGGAGGGGTAATTTTCTAAAAAAAAAAATTGAAAATACTTTATGACCCTGAACTTTGCAGACGATTTGAGTATCATATTTTGGGCTGTCATCAGTTGCGTAAAAATGGTTCGATTTCAAAAAATGAAAAGAAAATCTTGACACGCCTGTTTTTATTTTCTTTTTATTTACCGTAATAAAAATATGATGAAAAAGTAAGAAGTGCCAAGGAAAAACACGTTGAAAATTTTTGGACTGTCACCAGCGCCATAAAAATGCATCGATTTCAAAAATTGAAACGGCAATCACTTTGTCATGACAAAGCTCGATACGCCAGTTTTTATTTTTTTTTGTATTTACCGTAGTAAAAAAGTTATGACGAAAAAAGTAAGAAGTGCTGAGAAAAAACGTTGAAAATTTTTGGACTATCACCAGCGCCGTAAAAATGCTTCGATTTCAAAAATTGAAACGGCAATCACTTTGTCATGACAAAATCTTGATACGCCATTTTTAGTTTTTTTTATTTACCGCAATAAAAAAAGTTATAATGATAAAAGTAAAAAAAAAAAAAATTGGCGTATTTGGCGTCATGACAAAGTGATTGTCGTTTCAATTTTTGAAATCGAAGCATTTTTACGGCGCTGGTGACAGTCCAAAAATGTTTAAGTTTTTTATTCGGCTGTTCTTAATTGTTTCATCATAACTTTTTTATTGCGGTAAAAAAAAAAAAAAATGGCATATCGAGATTTTGTCATGACAAAGTGAATGCCGTTTCAATTTTTGAAATCGAAGCATTTTTACGGCGCTGGTGATAGTCCACATTTGACAATTGTAAGATCCTTCGAAACTGAAAAAAATAATCTTATCTTCAGCCAATATATAAACGAAATGGATCTTAAATCATAGATCGTTTGTTTTGATTGCAAATGACCTCAATTACCAGCGATATGGGTGATTTTCTACCAGTACACAATTTATTTTAATTAAATAGTACCTACCCCGTCAAACGTCCATCTAGCAATTTAGACTTTTTAGATGTTGAGCCCTTACCCTATTTAGAATTTTATTTATATAAATATCTACTTCAACAAGAATCCACAAAAAATATAGTTTTATTATCTTTTGAAGCATACTCAAATAGAAAACATAGTATTTTAAAGTTTAGCCACAACTTAAAGACTTAGAAAAGCTCTTTAATAACATTGCAATAAAACAAAGCAGCATGTATCTAAGAGATGGCGCATGAGCTATAAACATATGATACATGTATCATGGTTCTATGTATCTTCTTTTCAACTCTGAAGTCACTTTCGCTGGTGATGTTGTGTCTACTTTATGAAATTGGTATCAGTTTTAAAAAAGATTTCGTAGAATTAACATTTTTCTTCGCGTCTCACCGAACCTCGCATCTCTGCCAACGGCTACTTTAACTAAATTAGATAGATATAATGGAAAAGCAAAATATGTATCCCGAAATGCCACAACTTCCTGGCATGCCCGACGTTCCTCCTTCCTACGATCAGTCGTTCCTACAGCACCGTCGACGTCTGGAGAAATGGCACCAATGATGCCATCATCAGGTGAAGGACAAAAATGCCTATGCAGCCCCAGCAACAACAACAATATATTGGGCAGCCACAAACTATTTTAGTTCAAAGTATGTTCTTCTATTCTCTTCTTTTATCTATGGCTTTAGTACAAAATCTTTGAAATACAACTTTATGTTTCATCGCAGATGTGGCGCCAATTCCGCAGCTGGGACCACGATCTTGTCTTATCACATGTCCAAGCTGCCATCAGCAGCAAATGTCTAATGTACGCATGGAAGCTAACACGAAAACTCATTTGTTTTGCTCTTCTCTTATGTGTTTTGGGGTAATTTTTTTTTTTTTTTTAGTTTTTTATTGTGAATTTAAAAAAACGTACAAATAATTTAATTTGCTTTCTGCTATGACCTTGTCGAACAGGTTGTGCTGCTGCGCTTGTATTCCTTATTGTGTGGACAGCTGTAAGAACGCCAACCATTATTGTCACTATTGTCAAGCATACCTTGGAACGTATAACAAGTAAATATTACCTTTGCATGACCATCAGGAAGTTAAAGGTCTTGTAAATAGGATGGAAGTCCATCGCGGCGCTGCGGGCTAATGATACTTATGATTTCAAGTTCATAAAATTTATTTTGTATACCAATTGTTATTTCTATGTATATATTGGTACTCTCTTTTCAATTATTGTTTTCTGATGAATTACATATCTCTTTCTCGTTATTTCTTTAAAGTATAACTGTGGTGTATTTTGTTCTAACGAATATCTTGTATGTCTGAAAGAATGGTCACATTGGTCACTTTTCAGTCATTTTCATATTACATTAAAAGTAAGTCGAATTTGATAATTTAACTTAAGAAACTTTTTGTATAGAA